>JADANK010000027.1:1792500-1795000 GCA_021292215.1 Lophura nycthemera
TTTTCCTAATGTCCATTTTGAACCTCTTCTGATGCAATTTGTACTGTTCCCACACTTCCGCTTGTCAGTTAACAAGGAGAAGAGATTGGCACTTCTTTCCCTGTTCCTCCTCCTCAGGAAATTGTAGAATTTGTAGAAAGCAATCAAAATCCTCCTAGCCTTCTTTTCTTCAGATTGGATAACCCAGGTGTGCTCAGTCTCTCATATGACATGACTTCCAAAACTTACTATCAGCTTTGTTGCACTTCTCTAGATTCATTCAAGGATCTTAACATTTTTTATTATGAAGCTCAGCATAGCATTCAAGGTGAGGCCAAAACAATGCTAGGTGTTATGGGGTGAATCATCTCTTTTGACTCTCTACTAGCTATGCTGTGTTTAATGAACTCTTGGCTGCCAGGATGCAGTGCTGATTTATGTTGATTCTGTTGTCGATAGCAACACCAGATCCCTCCCTGCTGAGCTGCTCTCCAGCATCCAATGTCCCACTCTGTACATGTGTTTCTACTCTGGCAAAGGTACAGAACCCAACATTTTTCTTTCTTGAATTTAATGCCATTACTGAACACTCAGTACTCCAAGGTCTCTTGCTGTTTTGGAGAGTCAACAGCATTTCCCAGTTTAAGTTCATCAGCAAACTTACTGAGAATTGACTCAACTGTTGCATCTAGATAACTGATAGAAATGTTGAACAGAACTTGCTGCTGAAATTGAGCCCTAGGGAGTACTGGTGGTGACTGTCTGCCAAACATTCATGTAGTCTCATTTCACTATAACTCTTTAAGCAATACCAGTGATTCAGTTTATCAGTCACTAAATCTATTCATCTCATAACTGGAGAATTCGCCTAAGAAGAATACCATGAGGCACAAGACCTTATGCTTGCTGTCTTCTTCATTTTATTTTCTTCCTTGATATAATACTTTTGTTTGTTTGTTTTCCTAAACTTGAGAAATGCTGTCACATAAGAAACCATGTTGTACTATACTACTCTTAGTCACACATTTTTCAAAACCACAGATTTATATCTTTCAGCTGATATAAATCAACTTAGATTTACCAGCCGAGGGTCTGGTCCATTGTATAAATATTTAAATTTGAATATTATGACTGTTGTCATCTTAAGCAAAAGAAGTTCAAATCTAATTTTTCATGTTATAAATACCGGTCTTACATATTTTGAGAAATATTTTTCTAAAATTCGTTTAAGAATTGGAACATGAGACTTACTTCTTCAAAGGCAAGTATTTGTTTTACATTCTACTGTTGCACAAAAGATGTATCTAGACGTAAATTATGTGGCCAGAACCTGCAAAATAGAACTGTCTAGAATATAAATTCTGAACTGTTAAGTCTTAGAAATATTTAATATAGGAATTTGTGGAAAAGGACATTGTAATAGATACTGTTTTTACACCTAAATAATTCTTAAAATTTATTTTTGAACATATAAATGGATGGGGTAAAATGATCCTATTATGACTATCAGGTAAAACGCACATGGCATTATTAACTCTGCAGCTAAGTGAAGCTTTATGTCATAATAAGGCTGGAATTTTTTCCTCGGAAAGTTTTGTGGTTTTATTTTTTTGTTTTGTTTTGTTTCCCTTGAAAAACACCATACGATATACGCATACAGACCTTTTTGAAAGTATTTTTACTTATTATGGGCATATTAAGGGCAGCCTTGGTTGCTGTATTCAGGAAATACAGACCTTTTATGCTGATAAAATCCTGCAATTGTTTCTGTTTTTCAAGAATCATTCATTTAGTGGGTTGTTTCAATGATGATACAGTGCATTATGCAACAATAGTAGAAGCAGTACTGGAATAAAAAGTATTTATCTTCTAGATTATTCTGTTCAATTCTCCCAGGTTATGGCTATACTAAGATGTATATAAGCGCATACAAACTCAGTAGAATCAACCTCTTGTCCTGCATCAAAAAGCCAAATTTTTTCTTATCAATTTCATCTGGATGGTATCTCTAGAAGTCAGCTTCACTTGAAGTTTGAATTGAATTCTGGAGGTACCCACTTTCCACTTTAACATCAGCAGAACTCTTAGTGACAAGATAATGAAATAGCAGGCCTGAAGTTGACAAAATGAAGATTTTGTGTATATAGTCAAGTAATTATGTAGTATCTGGAACATCAAATAGTGTAACTAATGTAAAACCTAATCTGGATGATGGTCTGCCATAAGTGCGAATGTTTAAATGATGCAAACCAAACCAGCTATAGAAAACCTAATTGCCCTGTACTTCTTTTAATGCAAATTAGAAATATATATATATATATTATAAATATATATATATTTCTTTTCAAGCACTTGTTGTTTAAGTATTCACTGGCTATCTATATAACAGTGAGATGATGTATGTCCTGAAAGTTCCTTTCCTGATCCCCTAAGCACTATATTGATAGAAGAATAGGAGACTGATGAGTTGGTTAGGGACAAAATGCATTGTGTTCTGAAAGAAACTAGTAGAAACAAAATG